>CM062873.1:18254-35173 GCA_031772225.1 Eubasilissa splendida | reverse complement strand
CAGGACTAACCTCCATCTCACACAGCCAGAAATACAATCAACTTTCTTCGTCGTGAGAATGTTAATTTCATCGCACCAGGCATGTGTAGCCACCGAACAGCTCAGATTTAAACCTAGTAGATTATGCAAGATCAAGTGTTTTGATGATTTCAGATTAGCTAAATATTGTGCAAAAAAATTACATTAATTAATTATATTATGTTTTGAAATAACTCACGTGTGTTGCACGAGATGTTCTCACTTTTTTGGGCCACCCTGTAGTACACTCGACTGCTATGATGATGATAACTGCTGTGTCCTGTGGCACCAGCTATATTCCGCTGCGCCAGTTTTTTTTGTCCCGCGCGCGCGTGCGCCTATCATCCGTTCTCTATCCACAGATATCACAATGACGATGATAATGAAGAATGTGATATAAACAACGCTTTCAGACTCGTATTCTAATTGTGATTTTTAGATCAGCTTGTTTGACATTCATACTTACAGTTTTAACAACACGGTGGCAGGATTCGATCAGCGTAAACAGCAGGACCACAAACCCCACGCCCAGCAACACCTGCAGCACCAGCTCCGTCGGTGATTTCAAATCTGAAATAGGTTATTCAAAATGATGACATCCATTTCATACCACTATAATGAATGACCTACACAGCAATTGATAGAGGAGGTCGGAAAGTTTTGAATCCCACCGCTAGATCGCTCACGGTTGCGCAAAGTCTGAGAGGAAGTGACTGAAATAAATTACCGCAAAATGCACGATACGTGATTAAAAAGATGTATACAACTCTGTTATTATTCCTCGCGTCGACTACTGCAGCAGCATTTCGTGTTTGTCTGATGAAGAGGAAATGCAACAATTTGTTGTGTTGCAAAATAAAGCTTTGAGAATAATACTCAGAAAAAATAGATACACTTGGATCAGTACGATGCTGGAAGACCTGAATATGACGACCCTTTAACAGAAGATATATTTTAATACAATAGTATTTATTTATAAAATGCTCAATAAGAAAATATAAGCGGAATTTACACGAAAAATTGATGCAAATCAACATGAGCACGAGCACCGTACAAGAGAGAGGGATAGACTGAGACTGCCATTCAGGAAGAAGGCCAAATCTCAGAAATCGATGATGTGTAGTGCGATGAAGATTTTTAATGAAATGCCAAAAAACATGAGAAAGGAGGAGAAATTAAATAGATTTAAAATAGGACTGACTAAATATGTAAAAGATAAGTTTTAGTTAAAGACAATACTTATCTTATTTATGTTAGAGCATATGCAGGAGTGCTTATGTGTTAAAAATTAAATAAATAAATAAACGACAGCTGGAGTGCTCGCGCCGCCAAGCAGTCATTTCGCATCAGTTGTGAGTAAAATTGCTACTGTACAGCAGAATAGTGGAGAACAATCCAATACTCTACAGGTGGAGAATGGTCGAACAAAACGGTCCATGACCGCGGCTCGCTGCTCATTTCTAGCTCGTCTGACTCCCGCGATCTCGAACAATCTGTTCAGTCGTCGGTCCTCTGCACAAGTTCAGCGTCCCTCGGAGGCGATGCCCCCCAACTCCTCGCCTGACCGCACTCCCCATTCATGACACGTAAATCAGAAATGAGGCGACAGATACATACGGGACGAAACAATGATGTTGAAGCAAGTGAGAATAAGGTTGATTATCATGGGAATGAGGATGACGAACAGAGCTGGACCGAAGGTTTGCTCTATGATGTTACTAGCTTTCCCGAGCAGCAGACGAGCTTCCACCGCTGAACATGTGTTGTCTTTTATGGTATCAGATAGTCCTGGAAGTAAACAAACACAATTTATTAGGCATGCTCTTGAAAACAAATCGAAACACATTTCAATACCAAATTTCCACATTTCAATTCAAATATATATGTAATTATAATTAAGTATTACAGGAAGACTTTCGACCACGTGCAAAAAAAAATTCTTACGTACTTTGGGACATGCTAGAAGCGAGTGTGGGGTAAAGGGTCTCGGAGGAAATTTGGAAAGAAAAAACAATATCAGTACCTAGCTAGCTGCAATTTCTGTAAATGGTTAAAATGTACGATGAAACAAAATACTCTGAAATTTCCTCGTTGTTGCCGTTTTTTTTTATCTACAGTCTAACAATGTTTAAAAACGTCGATTTTAGATCTTCAACGCAACATTTTTGTGAACGATGCTTTAAACGATTAACCTTCATACTTCACACGTGCACATTTTTTTCCCTTTACCGTAATTGTGCACAGTTTTGAGAAGGTCATTTCCTAATATTTATTACTTTGTACCATCAGTTTCTATCCAGTGTTCTGTTTTGAAACATGGAGGAAAAGGATAGTACCTATTTCTCTTCACTCTTACAATCTAAGGTACCTAAATTTTATACCTATTGATATGAACTATGTTACGATATATTGCGTAGTGTTACATAATATAAGTATATAAAGATACATTCGATTGCTTTAATAATTATTGCGTTTAATTGTATAAGACCACCGCAAATAGCACTGAAATTAAGTGAGCCCCGTTTTAACGCGTTGGCAGCCCACCGCTGGCCAGAAAGAACCGCGAGAGTCTCAAGAAGCTCGTGATCCTTGAGGGAAAGCGAGCAAGAGAATGATCTCCTGCAAGATGCACATGCAAGGTAAAATTACTCGGAAAATACGTTTAACACGCTGAAACACTCGGAACTGATGGACAGAGATACATGAAGCGCGAACTCACACACACGAGATGTAAAACGTTTTGTGCATCTATACACCTTCGCAGTGAACGTCTTTGAAACTTCTGGCACGTTCACTTTAATTTTTACATTCGTTTTTATTAACTGTCGTTGCGGTCACCGCTGTGGAAAGGTAGGTTGTGTTCAAGTGAAAACCATTATTATCCAAACTTGCTTATTCTCATCGGGGAGAAGCCACCGAGAGCAAGAAACAACATACAATACATGAAAAACAATGGAAAAATGATGCGCGGTTAGTGGAAGGTAAGAGTCGGAATGTGCATCCGCGGTCCGATCGGTTCGAGCACTGTGCGCAGATTATTTCCCAGACCGCCTTCTCCGGTGCCCGTGTGCACATCTGTGGCGCACATATATCATGCCCGCCGGGCGGTGCAGCCCGGCCTTCCTCGAACGGTCTCGCTTCGTTCGCGTGAGATGACGCAATACCGAGAAATGACGGAACGAGGAACATCTGGCCGATGCGCGTAAGCCGCCACATAAACGAGGTTGGCAAGATATAAAGGATCGTGCCGCGGTCGGTGCGGGCTCTCTCGCATCAAAACCGTTGAACTATAAATATATTATATTGACCTGTACTGTATTGTATCGAGGCATTAAGAATAAATACTTTACTTTAAAATGTCGGTTATATAATAACAAGTAAATGAACGATTATCACTTTAAATATGTCCATCGTATTATTTAACGTTGAATTGGATACTCACCCGTCGTTATTGCAGAAGAATTTTCAGGTTTTTTTAAATAAATGTCTGCTTTTCGAATGATTTTAACGTTGACCAACCCCGCTTTTCCTGTGGACAAATCATATTGAACCTCATTCGACAAAATATTAATATTATAAAATACAAATACAAATGCTCATATATCAAATGACAAATTGAATAACACAATAGAAGCAACGTTACCAAACACAGTAAACACGTTTTTGGTTTTATCAAATCTGTCGGTATCATCTGCAGCACGTTCCACAACGTCAACATTTCCTTTGCCACCTGAAAAGAGTCATGAAATTATTCAAAATATTGAAAACCACTACCTTTCTTGTGATAGTTAATAGCTGATAAGAATTTCGAACATTTCTGGCTATATATTAGGGTGTGGGTCTGCCGCCGGGGATTGCTGGAATGGGCGATGCCTGGAATAGCAGTGGCTAGAGAGACCTAACGGAGTATTCTATTGGCTCTCCCTCACACTCTTACGACCTGGACAGGGTGAATTTCTGTCTGACTGTGACCGAGTTCTGCGACTGAAACACATAAATGTGACTTCTACCCTCCCCTTTTGGGGGTGTGTGATTTCTATAATTTCTTTCTGGCTGCCTTTTGAAATTAATCTCTCACACTGTACAGGTATGGTTCTGGTACGACGATACCGGAGCCAACCTACGATGGTGTTATGATGATATGACTGAATGTAATAAAATAAATAAAAATATATGTAATTATGACGGATCGAAACGAGGGTAAACAACAGGTTTTTAAATAGCTAATAGCTAACTGACAGTTGGATCTATCGGCTTAAAATTTACGCACGTATTAGTTCAAACACGTGATTTTTTTTAAGTGGTTAACGTGCAGGTGGGCATTGACTTCACAAGAAGTTCTTTCTTCTTCGATTTTCAGAGATAAAACGTCAAACTAATTTTCATGACGTATTTTTCATTTTAAAAGATCAAACAAGAAGTTGTTTTTTTTTATAATGTTCTATAATCTAGACGATCAAGTTCAGAAAAAGCGACGCTCAGATAGAGAAAGGTAGTCATTAAACAATTGGTAAGAAAAATGATAAATCGTCGCGCGCAAGACAGATGGAATTAAAAGCCAATTTGGTGAGCAAGAAATCCCAACGCGAACGCAGGTTTGAAGTTGAAATGCTTTAATTACCTCGCAACCCAATATTTTGTGTATGTGTAATCGGTATAATTTAAGTTTTTTTTTTCTTTATTTACAACCCTAATCGTTTTGAGAGTTCACTCTCGTTTCGATTCGTCAAGATTACATTTTTTTTTATTACATTAATTTATTAACATCTTAATATCATCATAGCTTGGCTCCGGTATCATCGTACAAGAGCCATGCCTCATTCACATATCACATTAAATTCAGAGACAAGCTATAGAAATCATGCACCCCAAAAGAGGGGTAGACGTCAGTGTCACGTGTTGCGGTCGCAGAACTCGTAACAGTCCGGCAGAAATTCACCCTCTCCAGGTGGCAAGAGGTGCGAAGGGGAGCCAGTAGATGCTCCGTTATGTCTCTCTAGGCACTGCTCTACCCCGTATCGTCCCAGACCCTGACCCATTCCCATTCGGAAAAAGTACAAACGCCCATTTTCGGACTATTTTACGACAAATCAATTTTGTTGATGCCTAGCAAGAAAATGGGATGCTTTTTTGTGCGAAACTAACATGAGAGCACCAACTCCGAAAATAGTGTGAAAGAAGCAGGAAATAGTGAAAAGTGGTGGGACCATTCGGAGATATCTTCGAACATTTTGGCGAGCAAAAATGATACGTTGGTGTGATGTCCAAGGGTTTATATATGTGTGTATGTGTCAGTCCGCGGTGCGCGAGCGAAGTAGGAGGTATATGTGTATGTTTTGTGCGAGGCGCTATAAGCGAGTGCGCCGAAAGTGCGCGCTTTCTCCCTTTTAATAACTCACATTATATTATATAGTATTGTATTTGTGTAATAATAAACTACTATATATGCCGCACACGGATTTGTCCGGAGACACGCCCATAGCGGCGCGTGTTAGATAAAGTTCGTTAGAAAAATTCCTTTAAGATTCCTTTCAACTTATTCCAAACACATGCTTAGTTACCTACTTGCTCGCGAACTAGCGCGGCGCATATCAGTGTTAATTTGATCGCCTTACTAAAAACAACTAAAATTGTATTTTTTTCGATTACGCCCAGGTTTACCTAATTACTTCGAGAAATCTATACAAATTGGCCGACGGTATCTTTCGTCATTTCGAGTGTCTTAAAAATGATCAACTTCCAGCATCGTCGAGGGATTACATAACTGATTGTGGAGAGAGAGAGAGAGAGAGAGAGAGGGCTTCAGTTGGTGAGTGGTTTCTTTTGTACTGTGTCACCTGCCTCTTTCTGGAACATTCTTTCGTACAGTCCACTGTGACTATCTCTAACTGTACGTACAATTACATTGCATTATTTAGGGATTGATAACGTATAACGACGATTAATCTACAACAAGATAATAAATGGAGGCAACCAATTCGCGCTCTAGAAGCAGACCAAAAGATGACAGTGCTCACACATGAACACGCCCCACAAATCATCTCACAGCCATATAGTGCTGAATCGCGCCGATTCAATACATCGTGACGGACGAGTCCTAGGAGCTGGCCGTCCACTTCTCCGCATACTGTTCTTTCGACAATACACCAAGCGAGCCACTCCAGTCTTCAACTATATACTCATAGTACTTGCCATTGTAAAACATCCCGCAACATTTATAAGTTCTGTTTTATTTAAGCCCGCCTGCTCTGGTTGCAACAATTCCTAAAACAATAATGTTATACTTGTCGCCTAGTTGTGTGTAATTTTCAAACTATGACACTTCTTCCAACTTTCTACGATACTCCATGTATTTTTGTTTTATTTATAATTTTGATTATGAAAAACATGCTGATATATATATATATATTTAATTTGTATTGCGCTTCTGGTGTGATTCTCTATTATTTAAAAAATATATGTTACGGGCAAACTATCATTTTTCCAGTTTAAAATTCGAGAAATTCTACACGAATTAGATATGACCTCAAGATGAGGTAAACAGTTAAACTCTTATAAGGAAAGATATATCGTTTATACAGTAATATACCATATTAAAATAATTTTGTAACACGCGGAAAATGCATCTTTGGGAGTTAGGACGGTGGTTAAATGAAATAAATGAAATTTGCGTGTTGAGGTGTTTATTGTGATGGATATGACAATGAAGACATATGAGAAT
This sequence comes from Eubasilissa splendida, assembly GCA_031772225.1. NCBI lineage: Eukaryota > Metazoa > Arthropoda > Insecta > Trichoptera > Phryganeidae > Eubasilissa > Eubasilissa splendida. Next base: position 28,434 of record CM062873.1, on the reverse strand, counting down.
GAATATAATGGATGAGTGCAGATGTAGAAGTTCAAAGTGGAGCGAGTCGGCGGTCTCGCTCGGCGCGCACGACCCGGCAAGACCGCCGTTGTGAAACGATGAAAACTGGAGAGACTGCTCGGCGGTGAATGATTGAACCAGACTTGTAGCATCTGATGGTCGCGGTCTTTCTTATAATGCTTGTTTTGTCTTAATTATATCAAATGACATTCAGTTTAATTAGTTTTATATTAGTGTAAAGGTCGTACATAAGGACAGCGAAAATTTGAAGTATCATTGAAAGTAGTCCTTTAATGTCTGAATATAACATGTACTGTACTGTGTATGATAGACAGTTATTAAGAAGAAAGTAGGTACCTACCGTACGTCCATCTCGGTGCACTCAGCCGCTGATGAATGACAGCAAACGCGTCATTGACTCGAACGAGTCTGTGGTTGAGTGAGTAAATTATTTTGGAGTATTCAACTACCATCAGCACAGTGATGTACTGCACCCCCCACGTTAAGCAGTAGATGAAACCACACAAGACTGAAAAATTATTACTAACGGTTAAACCAGCAAGTTAAATAAAAAGGGGTGTATGTTAGTGGGTGTGGAGGGGAATGGGGGTAGGGTTAAGTTAAAATTGTCCACCCGTGCAACAATGAGAATAGAAAGAGAGTATATCTTCCCGTGCATCCATGTTATATCCGAGATACTTGTTTGTTTACATTAAGTCTGTACAGACCTGAACGTGCCCAATGCGGATAACAATACATCGATACGGACACCTCCGAGAAGCCAGCGAAGACCAGAAACTTCTCCTTGGCCCGTCGCATCTCCAGTTACGAACTATGTTTGTGCAAATTAGCTTTATAATCGTTGTACTTTCAATTGTGCCGCAATACACCTTGCTCTAGACTCTAGACTAGTCACTGCATCTATACTCACTCGCGCATTCGTATACACTGCGACATACCTCAACACGATCTGAGGGAGATATGGCTCTCAAAAAAAAGATATCAATACTTCTATGGACCAGCCAAGTCAATGAACGCTTAAGAATTAATTAGGTTAGTCCAACAACAAACAAAGAGTGTTTACGTTAACCTAGGCCAGTGATGGCGAACCTATGACACGCCACAGCATTTCGGGCGACACGCCAGCGTTCACTAATATCAGAGTTATCGTGTCCGACAACAGCGTTTGAATTGATCACTACGTACATATTACATACGTATCACTTGTGAAAAAAACAATTAATGGGGGGGATGGTGGCACACCAGCAAAGTTAAGTTAGATTTTCTGAATTTTTGACACGCCGAGCCCAAAAGGTTCGCCATCACTGACCTAATCAAAGGATTTAGGGTAATAATGATAGATTACCACTGTGTTTTGTATATCGGGTACAAGAAGTTATAAATCAAACATACCAACATGCAAAACCCCGGGGTGCCAACCGAAGGCATAATAATGTGAGGTAATAAATACAAGATTGGACCGATTTATCTTCAAATTCAATATCTGTTTCGTAAGATTGTATTATCTGCACAGTGGAGTCCGTGATCACAAATAGCATCCAATACACCAACACAGCCAGAAAATATCCATTGTACGAGTTACTTTCTCCTGGGCCTTTTGGAAACCAAGTCAGCTTAGATTCCGACTGGAAAAATGATGATAATATTTTTCTGGTGGACTTTATTAATTTATTTATGTACACCCAATCCCGAAACTTTTTCGAGTTATTTACCCTCATTTCGATTCGTCATAATAACATATATATTTTTATTTATTTTATTACATTCAGTCGTATCATCATAACACCATCGTAGGTTGGCTCCGGTATCGTCGTACCAGAACCATACCTGCACAGTGTGAGAGATTTGTTGTCACATTAATTTCAAAAGGCAGCCAGAAAGAAACTATAGAAATCGCACACAGGGCGGACGTCACATTTCACATGTGTTTCAGTCGCAGAACTCCGTGGAATCAATTCTTTGGAACCATATTCACCAAACTGGTCGACATCAAAATATTCCCAAAAAACGTCATTACTTTATGTATATTTGAGGGCTGAATATGAATTATACAGTTTTGATAAAAAAATATGATCCTTGGCAAAAAAATGTATAAATTAGTACTTATTTCATTATTGTGATTCCGTTCTTAATTATCTCATTAGCTACGAATTCATTTTGATGAAATTTACAGCCAATATAATCACTCCTCCGGTGCCGCCAGCGCGCCTGGAGCGTTTACTTTCATGTTCAAGTCCAACTAAAGAGCCGTGGTTGATAAATCTGTGGTATTTTCAGGACAACGATGGTAAAACGGATAATGTTCGATCTTTATGACAAGATTCACGGTTCACGAGGATATATCAGAGCAAGACTTTTTTATGTGTATATTATCTATGATTGTGGACTAGTACAGTTAACGTGTGCTTTTGGAGAGAGTTGAGAGTGTGGAAGTCGTCAGATTGACTACTGATTTCTCGCTATTGTACGTACCGAAAACAAGTTCAACTTGCTACTGTGTGGTGCGGGTAAGATTGTCGTGCGAGCACTAGCGAAATCAGAAGACTTGTGGCCACAGTAAAAGAAGAAATTCAAATACCTAAAGGAGCATCTTAGGTGGGTCGTGTTCTTCTCTTGGGTCTCTGGTTGGTCTTTCACCCGTATCCCGTCATCTGGGGTCGACCGGAGATTGCGCTAACAGATAGATTGATTTGAGATGTGATGCTGGATACGTATGTTGCGCATACCATGGACGTCTAGCGAGAAGGGAATATAGCTTTTATTATGGTGGGCCAGATCGAAGAACGAAGAGGAAGATGAGGATGGAGGCACCTAAAAGGCACTTCTCTGGTGACAGAAAAAAGTAAAAGAGCGTAGTCAAGATGGTGGGCGTTCGTGGAAACCACGATCGTCAGTCTCGAGGGACTGAAGATATTTTCCTAAAATTTAACATATTTATAGTTTCAAATGTGTTATACCTTTTCCAGTATGATCATCACCTTGATCAAACACCTCATGTGCTGGTGAGCGCAGACGACACCGAAAAGCGACGTCGCGACGTTGACCAGAGTGGAGAAGACCGACAGACCTTCGTACTTCAAAACGGCCAGCGGAAGCATCTTGGGAATCGAATGGGGATAATATGTAATCATACAATAAATGATCACGTTAACTGAAATTATATGAAAACAATGTATTTATTACTTTATGAATGAGAAGAGCGTATAACGTGTGCAGTTGGAAGCAAGTCAAATGTTGTTATATCGACTTAATTTGCAAAGCAGCTAACTCCACGAACGGTCAAAATAAGTACTTCGTGCTGTAAATTCTTGCAAAAACCTTCAATATTTACCTGACCGAGTGTTGATGGCACCAGAAATAGAGAACGTCCTCAGAAATCATAATCACTACATCACCTAACATTATCATGGAAAATCCTAACAATATTTTACAATTTTGGTGAAGAAATTCAACTAACTCCAAATATTCCCTATAAGTACGAGATAAATCAAAATGTCAATAAAATTTCTCAGCCAACCTATTTCTGCATAAACAATCTGCCAAAGTGTGTTTGGGAATTATCGTAATCCGTTTGATTACAAAATTAAACAGTTTTTTGTTGCTGCAGAACATTTTAGAAAAATGGAGTTAGCTGATTTGCAGATTCAGGTATCGATATGGAACCATGAGATTCTCGTATGTGCTGGTGGAGCTATATTAATACATCAACTGTCAATTGCTGTCAACTGTCAAAGACCTCAATTACCATAACTACTGACGATGGTAGCCGCGAATCAGAAATCAAACGATGTAGAGATAAGGCGAAAAGATATGTTCAGACTCGACAAAATATGGAAAGACCGTAATATATCCATAACAACCAAGATGAAATGTGGGCAGAGCAAAAGCCCACTAGACCGATGAGATAAGACAGTAGCGAGCAGATAGTGGACCGGCGATACCAGAACAAAGAAGCAGAGAAGCTAAGATGCAAAGATAATGATAATGAAGCCACTGCAAAGAGCTTTAGATAAACATATCATTGTAACCTAATTGAAGATTGTATTGCGAAAAGTTCTATGTCCAAACTGGGGTATTTTCAAAACAATGAAGCTCAGGCTTGTACAGCGTCTGGTGCAATCTATATTTTTATATGGTATGTGAATTGTGCAATCTCTGAGTCGCGAAATGGAAAACGACAATTCCGGTCGTAAATCGGAATCACCGCAAGGTATGGGAGGAAAGTCGGAAAACCTAGGTACAGGATGAGGTCGGTGAGGGGGTTGGGGTTCTAGTCGAAGGACCAGTGATCTCGGGAACCGTGATTCGGAAGGACTGCTCGCCTTACCTTGTATATAACGCCTCCGTAATCCCTGCAGTCGTCGCCGAGATCACACAACGGATGAGCCGATCTCCGATCTCAATTGAAGACGGCGATGTCACAAGTTCATCCACGGCACACAAATAACAAACGATACGTGATCAAAACACAATATCACAAAATACAGTGTTGGTGCACTGGAGCTGAAAGATCCACACCGCGAATGCCATCGCGATGTCAAGATCGAACACAATATCGGTCAAGTTGACGTCTGCTGGCGTCAAGGTCACAATTCACACTAAAAAGGCGAGCATTAGAATTCGGAACACGGAGAGAGTGAATATTATCATGGTGTGTGTGTGTGTCTGTCGCTTTTTTCACTTGTATGATCCAGAGGATGAGGGATCGTTCTCTTCCTCTCCGACCTGCAATGTGTTCCTAGACTAGATCCCTTATCTCATCACTGACCACATTCTGTACAAAGGTTTCTCTACTTCCCTTCCCTACCCTGCAGTGATTCCGATTTACGACCGGAATTGTCGTATTTTTCCATTCCACGGTACAATCGCGCAATTCGTTCATTTTGATCCTATCGGTGCAGGATTTACTGTTTAAATTCACTTCACTTTACTCCGCTAATGATTATTAATTAGTTTTACTTTAATCCCACTTATATATAATAATCCTTTTCGCGAGTGTTGGCATACACCCCGCGACGATTGTATTTGTGGTGGAGAGGAATCAACAAATGAACTAGCATCCGGCAAACGAAAAGTAAGTGCCTTCCTTTCTTTCTCAAATTTCCAACATAAGTTCTGGTGGAAATGGTTGGATGTAATTTATTGGGGGCATAGCATTCCGATTCACAACATTCAACCATAACCGTACACACATCACCTCATCCACCAAAATAAATGTTTTTATTAAATGTCTTACTTGATATCGTGGTGACAGTGATTCCACAGAAGGCCAACATGGACGAGACCCTCACGGTCCAGGAAGAAACGTTGTCCTTCCAACCGAGAAATGTGAATCTCAACGGAGCCAAGAACATGACGCGGCTCGCCATCAAGATGAATAAGGTGGATTTGGAGAAAACGAAATCTCCTCCATTGGAATTCTTTTCTGACTCTTGGCTTGAAGGTATCTTGTTCGGACGACGAAACATTGTGACGTCTTGGTTATATTCCTACCGAATAAAATAATATGAGCTCGTTAAGCTGACAGCAAATTTATATATATAGATTATGAAAGAAATACAGGTTGATATATATTTAAATTCTTTGTTTCTGTTTAGTTTTTGGAGTGAATCTCCTTCAGCTACGGCAATTAGTGCTCGATTGTAAGACGCGCCCTTTTAAATATAAAAGTTATGTGGCGGCTCGCGTGCATCGTTCAGATGTTCCTCGTTCTGTCATTTCTCAGTACTGCGCCATTCCACGCGAACAAAGCGAGAGCGTTCGAGGAAGGCCGGGCTGCGCCGCCCGACGGGCATGACACACGTGCACCGCAGATGTGCCCCAACACATGTACTTGAGGAGGCGGTCGGCGAAACAATCTGCGACCAGTACCCGAACCGATCGAACTTTGAATACACATCCCGACTCTCACCTTCCACTAACCGTGCATCGTTTTCCATTGTCTTTCATGTATTCTGTGTTGTTTCTTGCTCTCGGTGGCTTCTCGCCGATGAGAATAAACAAGTTTGGATAAGAATGGTTTTTGCTTGAACAGCTATAATAAAATTGACATAAAAACATTATGTAAACTTTATTATAACAGATAAAGTCATACAATAACAAAAATAGACATATTATTTATATACTATCATCATCAGAGTGTTCAGATTCAGTGTCCGATTATTCTGAATCACTTTTCGACTCGGTTCTACTAGTAATGAGTGATGATTCATCACGACCGAGGAATTTTACAGCGATTTTAAGACTCCATCGATTATAAGACACACTCAAATTCAGAGACATCAAAATATGAAAAAACGGTAAATACATCCTTAACCCATTGGATCGCGTTCATAAGTACGCATAATATCGTTCATACATCATAAATAAATCGTTGCAGAAGTCTATTGTGATAATAATGTGTTCTTGTTCTCCACAAAAACCCTATCATCCTGATTGTCTTGGACGCCAGTTGGATATCATAGTATCCAAACTGCAAAAGCAATCATGCTGTGTATAGAAATAAAAATCACTATTATTTATCACTTTCATATCTATAACACAAAATCTACCAAAAATGTCGGCCAACTAATCACAGACTCACATCAGCTCAGTTATATTAATTGTTTTGACGTGTCAAATTACTATTGGACATTAATCAATTAATCGAGATTGAACGACAGATATGCCCGCACGGCGCTGGGCCATAGAGAGGTTTGAATAAATAAATTAAATAATCATAACCATATATGGTACATTATGCGCTCAGGGAGCCCTTCCATTTTGTTTATACCGGGCGAGTCAAAAATGATTTACGCTTTCGCCTTCTGCGCACGCGTGCCTAGAGCTGGCACGACTGCTGTCGCGTGTGCGAAATTTGATCCCGATCGCAACATTTACCTTCCGGCTATTAAAGTGTAAATATGTCCACTCCGCTAGCAATTTGCAACCAAGGTGAAACAATGAGCACTGATCCGATTTCTCCGGTCGGATTGTGTAAAAGGGGCTGAAATTCATCGTAAATCCACAATACGGGAACATTGCTTTATCATCTAAAAGTTTTTTTTTTGTGGATTGAAAACTTTTAAAGTTTGACTCACGAAGAGGGAACAGGACGCCCGTCAACCTCCACCACCAACGACAAGATTGACGAGATGGTTCTAGTCATAGTCACGAGAAGCGTAAGTGTGTGTAAATAAATTTTGACTTGCCCTCGTATCATAAGTGTAGCGATCGGAATTCAAATCCACCGCCATCTCTGTCGGCATAGACGCTAGCGACAGCACTATAAGCCTGGCCCGATCATTCACCGCCAAGCAGTCTCTCCAGTTTCATCGTTTCACAACGGCGGTCTTACCGGCTCACGCTCGCGAGCAAGACCGCCAACTCGCTTCATTTCATTTCATAAGACACGTGCACCTTCCACATCTTCATTCGTAACTTTCATTATATCTATCTTCATACATATATCCATCACAATAAACACACCCATCACATTTCTTTCATTTAACCACCGTCCTAACCCCCAAATAGGTAAGTACGTATAATAATATATATTGTATCTTTGGTGGTTAGGACGCTGGATAAATGAAAGAAATGGTGATTGGCGTGTTGAGGTGTTTATTGTGATGGATGTAACAATGAAGACAGATAGAATTAAAGAAATGAATGAATATGTTGAAGGTGCGCGTGTATTATGAACTGAAAACGAAGCGAGTTGGCGGTCTCGCTCGGCGCGCGTGAGCCGGCAAGACCACTTGAGCCAGACTTGTAGCGGCAGCCGGCAGCGCTGTCGCTAGCGTCGATGCCGACTGAGATGGTGGTGAATATAAATTCTGATCGCTACATGCTTGCAAATATAGGCATATCTCGGCTTTCATACGTTCTACTTTAGTACAATTCGATCGGTTCGTGCTTCGAAGTTGTCATTTTGATACAGGTTTCCAACCTACAAATGATTGGCAACCTATGTAGATGCACGATAATGATTCTTAATACTTGCACAAATAATTACACTGAGAATATTGAAATACTTTCTCTCCAGCGCAAGACTTTTTAGGCTTCCTTTATGATTGGATAAATCTATGCACTGTGAATATGAATAAAGTTTCTTCCCAGAATGTGAAACCACAAGATATTTTAAAGTTCATTTCTGATTACACCAATAATAACACTCAGAACATTGAAATACTTTCTCTCCAACACATGATATGTAAGGCTTCCTTTATGATTGTATGAATAATTGCACTGTGAACATGAATAGAATTTCTCCACAGAGTGTGAAAGCACATGACATTTTAACGATCTTTTATGATTACACAAATAATAACATTCAGAACATTGAAATACTTTCTCTCCAGCACATGACTTTTTAGGCTTCCTTTATGATTGTATGAATAATTGCACTGTGAACATAAATAAAGTTTCTTCCCAGAATGTGAAAGCATATGATATTTTGAAGTTCCTCTCTGATTACATGAATAATAACACTTTGAACATTGAAGTGCTTTCTCTCCAGCACATGACTTTTAAAGCTTCCTTTATTATTGTATGAATAATTGCACTGTGAACATAAATAAAGTTTCTTCCCAGAATGTGAAAGCATATGATATTTTAAAGTTCCTTTCTGATTACACGAATAATAACACTCTGAACATTGAAATACTTTCTCTCCAACACATGACTTTTAAGGCTTCCTTTATGATTGTATGAATAATTGCACTCTGAACATGAATAAAGTTTCTTCCCAAAATGTGAAAGCACATCATATTTTAACAATCCTTTATGATTACACGAAAAATAACACTTGAGAACATGAAAATAATTTCTCTGCAGTATAGATCAACACATGTTTAATTAAGTCTCCTTTCCGATTGCAAGAATACTTGCACTGAGAACATGAAAATAGTTTCTCACCAGTGTGTTTAATTTTTGTTTTCAATTGCACGAATAATTGCACTGTGAACATGAAAAGAGTTACTCCCCACAATGTGAAAGCACATGACATTTTAACGATGTTTTCTAATTGCAAGAATAATTTCACTGTGAACATGAAAACAGTTTCTCTCCAGTATGCCTAATTAAGATTTCTTTCCGATTGAATGAATAATTACACTGGGAACATGAAAATAATTTCTCACCATTGTGCGAAAGCACATGAGTTTTTAAGTTTCCTTTTCGATTACACGAATAGGTACATCTATGTACGGGGGCTACATTAAGAGAGTTTTGTAAAAATTATAATATATGGAATGCAAAAAATATTATCGCAGATTCATGTATTGAAATCCAACAGTCGACAATGAATGGTTGAGATAAAAATATGTCCACAAATGATGGAAGTGGATTGTGAAGAAATTCCTGAAATTTTCACACCCGAAATTGTTAATTTAATGAAGGAATTAAACTTGAAGATATATGATAAGATATCTGCCAAAGATACATGGGTGAATTCAATCTCACTCAAAACCATTGGCAAATGAAGATTTGATTCAACTACAAAAGGCGAATGAAATACGAGAAAACCTTCATGTATCTTAATAATTTTTTAACCATCATAGAAAAATGTAATTCCAATGGAGAGCGAGTATCTTATGTACGAAGCGATAGAAAAAGATACGGCGTGATATAGAGAGCTTTATCGAGAAAATAAGAAGAAAAATATGATACAATCAACTCTTGATAAATGTATTAAGAGGAATAAATTCTCTTTCATATACTTTTTACTGTGTATTTTTTTTACCTCTTCTTTCGTACATTTTTGAGGAACTAATCATGTACGAAAGTCAAGGTCCGCCATATAAATTATACATATATAAATTTTTTTTATTATGAGAACTGTTACATGTTTGTGTAAATGTGTGTCTGTATGTGCGTATCCGCCATGAGAGTAGAAGTGTGTGGGGGGCGAACCTTTATAAGTCCCCGCGCGTGAGGGAAGCGCTCTCTCATCTAAGCGACTTCCAATTGTAAATACTATTTCTGTATAAATTCATGTACCTTAAAGTATTGGAATAAACCCAGAATTGTTGTAAGAATGGCGGAGTTTTATTGCTATAATACCTACCAAGATACACCAGACACAACACAGAGGATATAACGCCAAGATCTACAACATTAATATTGTTATACATCGACGCGGAATGACGCAATGCTATCATATCTGTGGGAAGGTTGGTTC
>CM062873.1:0-18154 GCA_031772225.1 Eubasilissa splendida | reverse complement strand
CGATGCGCGCGAGCCGCCACATATCAATTAGATGTACAAAGAAAAAAAACAATAATAATAGAAATTTCATTTTGCTCATTGCATGCAAAATCACCACAAACGAGGCCACGTGGCAGAAAGTCTGAACAAAAGACCTTCAGATGAGTGGTGGATGTAATTATCTAGGGACCGTCGATTTAGAATTGCGCAATAACCATTAAAGAAGCTGGCCATCATCATTTGTCGTACTGGATTCATTGTTTTAAAGGGGTGAAGAGGATGCAATAATTCTCTTTCGAATGACAGGTATAACGATCAAAAGCAAAAAAAGAAGTTCGTTTTCTTTTATCACAAGAGACAGAAAATTCTTAGGATTCTCTTGTCTAAGAGAGAACAATTAAGCTAGAGCCAACAACCCTAACGATAAATCAAATTCTAAAAAAACGACAAACAAGAATGAAGACAAGGATGGTTCGCCGATCTCAGTGTCTATCAACCGGCGATGATGATGATGATTATTATGAAGTCGAAAGAAATGAAACACAAAAGATGTTCAATATATGCACACTATAGCGGCAAAATCGAGAATGGCTTCCCGCATGCAGAATATTCTGTTTTTATTCAAATTCATAATAATATTGTAACGTAAAATGGGGGGGGGTATATGGTGAGGCGCGTGAAGCGCACCGATTCCATCCCACCCCCGGAAATCCACGCATTCCACCTCAACGAAGTGAACGCGATTTTCTCGATTAATGCAGCCGAGCGGTGATCGGTCTGCTGGCGCGCCGTTACACAATACACGCCAACTCGTCTCCTCACATAGGTTGCTGATATTCGGGATAGGAACCGGGAAGGTTGTCAAAGAGAAGTCTGGTTGTATAATTTCATATATTGTAAACACACAAATAACTTACAAGCTATAACTTAATTGACTAAATTATTCTAATACTTAAAAGCTACCTTACAAATAATCTAAATCTAGGCTTAATCTAAACCAGCCATTCTCGGGGTCAATGGCTCCTGGGTCCCCGCCACGCGGTACCCGGTGCCGTCCCTTGACCCCTCCTGATGCTGTGTGGGTACCGGACAGCCGTCACCAAACGGTATCCCTCCGAGCGTGATACGTCCACCTGAGCGCCCCACCTGCTCCTTCAGCCCTCCTCCCTACTTCCGGCTGCTCCGTGGGCTCTTGATACGCTGGATAGGCGTATCCACAAGAGCGGCCCACACTCTCGACAGCTTCTGCAGAGCTTGTGTCTCACAGACACACAGGCTGTCATCAGCCTCAGCATCGTCCTCGATGCTCCGTAGGTCTGAGCATCATCGCCGCGCGGACTCCATCCGTGCGGGATACCTTATTGCCAGCGTGCCCCACCTACCAGCAGTCCTTCTCCTTACTCTGACTGCACCGTGAGCTCTGGGTGTAACACACCCTCCTGAGCGGCCCACACACTCAACAGCTTCTATACTATACTGCGTCTGACAGACGCACAGGCTGTGTGTATATGTAATATGTAGCGATCGGAATTCAAATCTACTGCCATCTCAGTCGGCATCGACGCTAGCGACAACGCTGCCGGCTGCTGCTACAAGTCAGGCTCAAGCATTCACCGCCAAGCAGTCTCTCCAGTTTGATCGTTTCACAACGGCGGTCTTGCCGGCTCGCGCACGCCGAGCAAGACCACCAATTCATTTCATTTCATAAGACACATGCACCTTCTACATCTTCATTCATTCACTGTATTCATTCTTTGTCTTCCTTTTTATTATCATACAGACAATAAACACCTCAACACACGCAATTGACATTTATATCATTTAATCACCGTCCTAACCCCCAAAAATACATAGTCATATTTGCAAGTACCTACACGGCGACAGGCCGCTTTACTAAGACGTATTTATTTTCCTGAAATCTATCCCACGGGTTTTTTGGCACCACGCCGATGATTACACCTTTAAATTATTGACACGTGTCTTATCGTATCAATTAATTGGCGCTACACAACGGCCAATGGATATCATCAGCCAGGACACGCAATATTGGACAATTATTTATCTGGGTTGTTGTGTTGTGTTGAGAAAGGGCGCAGAGAAACAATGGGAACTGCACTGCTTTTGTTTAGACGAACACATATCCCGACTTTCATGTAGAGGAAGCGGTTTTGAGGAACCAAGCCTTCATAGGTACATACAGTACGTGTGAGATTAAAAAAAGGAAAATCGAAATAAAGTGTTTAGATTAAAATCGGCTCGTAATACCGCGGATTTGCGCCTGCAAATACGCATGCATATATATAATAATGAATGGGCAGACAGGGCAACTGGTGTATTCAACTCTCAACTCTGCGACTTACTCCCAACTTCTGTTTTCCACCAGGTGTTTTCAACTGACCAAAAAAATGGCGTTCTGGCCCTTTTAAAGGGCGTACCTCTCGCTCGAGGGTCGATCCGTCCTCACAGGATTGACGATGCCTCATCGGTCCATTCGTTGACAGCGGCGTTGCGCCTTTATTTTAGACCTAACTTTAGACCCCGCCTTTGTCTCCTCATCAAATCACATTCATTTACACAATTCATTTGTTTCCGCCAAATCACACAAAACCACTCACGAGCTATATACGAGTTAATCTTATTTGCAGGTATAAACACTTAACATTGCATTATTAATTAAAACTTCTAGTCCAGTGTCGAGATCTCTTATTCTTACCTCTCTATAATTAATTCTACTCCTTACCAGAATTATTACATTTTTGGGGGTTAGGACGGTGGTTAAATGAACGGAATGTTGTTTGCGTGTTGAGGTGTTTTTGTAATGAATATGTGGGAAGGTTGGTTGGTGTTCTGGTGAAAACAATTATTATCCGAACATGTCTGTTCTCATCGGGGAGAAGCCACCGAGAGCAAGAAACAACACAGAATATGTAAAGGTTATGGAAAAACGATGCACGGTTAGTGAAAAGTGAGAGTCGGGATCTGTACTGGGCGCCGATTGTTTCGCCGACCGCTTCCTCTGCTGCATGTGTTGGTGCACATCTATGGTGCACGTGTGTCATGCCTGCCGGGCGGCGCAGTCCGGCCTTCCTCGAACGTTTCCGCTTTGTACGCGTGAGATGATGCAATACCAAGAATTGACAGAACAAGGAACATCTGGACAATGAAGATAGATGAGAATGAATGAGTGAAGAGATGTAGAAGGTGTGCGTGGATTTCGAAGTGAAGCAAGTCGGCGGTCTCGCTCGGCGCGCGTGAGCCGGCAAGACCGCCGTTGTAAAACGATGAAACTGGAGAGACCGCTTAAGCCAGACTTGCAGCGGCAGCCGGCAACGCTGTCGCTAGCATGGATGCCGACTGAGATGGCGATGGATATGAATTCTGATCGCTACACATCCGAGAAGAAAACTTTTATTATAATTAAGTGCACACGTGGTCTGGCCGTTTCTTTATTTCAATTTTTTACATTACATTGTTACATGGGTACATTCGCATCGCATATACTTATACCTTTTATATATTTTTGGGGGTTAGGACGGTGGTTAAATGAAATACATGTGATTGGCGCGTGTTGAGGTTTATTGTGACAAATGATAAAAACAATGAAGACAGATAGAAATGAATACAGTGAATGAAGATGTAGGAAATGATGAAATGAATTGGCAGTCTTGCTCGGCAAGCACGAGCCGGCAAGACCGCCGTTGTGAAACGCTGAAACTGGAGAAACCGCCTGGCGGTGAATTCAGCCAGACTTGTGGCAGCAGCCGGCAGCGCTGTCGCCAGCGTCGATGCCGACTGAGATGGCGGTAGATTTGAATTATGGTCGCTACATATTTTTTCTTCCTGCCCAGTTATAATTACATATTATTTATAATCATTTACATTGCTTATCCGTTCTAGTAGATTAGTAAATTGTAGACTAATTGATTACCGCGGAGTACTACTACATCGGCACACTTTAATTAGACCTAATTCGAGATTGATTAAGAGACTCTCTCAAATCGTTCCGCCGTACAGAACCAACAATTTCTGTCGGCATAGTCCGATTTACGCACCACATAAGATGCATGAATGTGGAAGATGCGAGTATACGCTCTATCCTCTTTGCTTATCCCTACAGAGAAATGACAATTGCCGCTCCACCTGGGCTCCGGCCCGAATTCAACAAAAGAGCTGCACTCTTACCCAGGTGTTAATTACTCTCGGGTGACAATAGACTCGCAACCTAATGGTCCATTTTTTTGCTGCGGTTATTGTCCCTACTTGATGTATTGACCAGCGAAGATATATTATTATGCCATTAAACCGCTCCCGAGTGAAATATTTCTAGGAACATTTATTCCTCTCCTGGCTATTATATGTCACTCCGAACATAATGTATCGAGACACGGGTGTGGTCGTCGCAAGAGATAAATCTCCCAGATGAATCAATGGCTTTCTAATGACGGAGAAAAAGGTTCCCGTGGGACGCGAATCCTTGCGAAATCCACTCCCAATAACATCCAGTATTCGCGGGTGTCAAATTAATAATCGGTCGGTCCGAATCAAAATAGGCTCGCGACACAAATTATACCTGGGGCATATCCATAGATAAGAGATGGCATATCACAATGATAATCTTTCGGTATTCTTCTCTTTGATTATAGTCATAGATGAGAGAGAGAATAGAGTTATTATTGTTCCATAGACAAAAACATATTTTGACTTTGACGTTTCTGTAAACCTTATTGCGTTTTGGTTTTTTCAAACATTTATTATTCTTCGTCGACATAGTACGAATTTTAATGTACTTTTATCATACACACTCATTACGTATTAGATAAGTTTGGTTCTAGTGGAGTACCGCTAGCATCGCAGACAAGAATAATAACCTCAAAATTATTTATCGTTTGCAATTAATGAAAGTATATTGGGTTTGAAATAACAATATGTTTGTTAGACCGAAACCTGGTGAGAGCGAAGAGGATATTCTCGCTCTGCAAGAAGCGTACCTCGCCGAGAAGGAAAAGAATAAAGAATTTGTGCCTTCGGCAAAAGTTGTCAATTTAAGAAAGCACAAAACTGACGAACCAATTCAGGCAACTCCGAAGCAATCTAAGTACGCGGAAAGTAAAGGATTAAAGAAAGAGTCCAGAGTTACGTTCAACGAAAATCCGACGCTTCTCGGTGAAACTGCAGATAACGATTGCGAAGTATCAGAAGAAGAAAAAATCGTAGAAGATGACAAAGTTTATTTTCCAAATGTTATACAATCAGTGTTGGGAGAAATTGTGGAAAAAAATGTTACCTTCACCAAACCCAAAACGCAAAACAGATCTCTGTTTGCCGCTGGCGGATTCCCAGCCCCCAGAAAACGAGACAAAAACATTGCATCATCAGGATCTAAAAGTATATTTTCACAACAGATAAAACTCAAGGCTAAGATGGAGATTGATGAACCAGTACCTGCCAATGTCAGCACATCGAAAGATATCAAAATGGAGACAAATTCATCGGCGAATGATCGAAGCATTGTACTACAAGGAGAAGACGCGACAGCTATCCACAATGAAAACTGTGCCATACTTGAAAGAATGACGGAACGAGAAATAATGGAAGAGAAAGAAAAACTCGCCGCCATGCTTGATCCTGGATTGGTGGAATATATAAAGTCATTACGGAAAAATCAAAACAAAATCAAAGCAATGTTAGAAGTAAAACCGATACCTCAAATGCAATTAGATTCGACCATTGAAAATGATGCGTTAAACAATCTCTCGGATAATGACGTTATTACTCATCCAAATTTACAGAACTGGATTCATTTTGACACTTTAGAACGAGATAAGTTGCAGTGGATTCGAAACATGGAATCTGTCAATAATAATAAAGATGTTGATAAACCTTACGAGGCAAGATTTGATTTCAAAGGTTATCTTTTACCGTATACTATTGAATACACCGAGGAGACCAAGACACTCTTTCACCACGGAGAAGACCCTCACCGACCGGGATACTCGCTGAACGAACTCTTCCAACTCAGTCGCTCCACCGTAACGCAGCAGAGAGCGTTGGCACTTCATTCCATAGCCGGCATACTCGAATACCACAGTCTCGGTATTTATAAAGGTGTTATTAATATACCGATAACAAAAACATTCTTCGTCCTACGTTTCGCATTGGACGAAAATATATCAATAATTTTGGAGCCGACTTTAAAAGCTCTGAGAAACATGTTTTATAATCGAGTCGACGAAGCTTGCCTGGACTTTGTGCTGGGATCAGAAAACGGACTGCTGCAACCGAGATTGCTCTCAAAAAAGTTTGAAAATGAAGACACCGATTCGGACGTGTCAGAGTTGAAAGATTTTCATCTCGTAGATTTAGATTTGGTCAGCGGCGCCATCAGGACAGACATTCTAACAAGAATCAGATACATTTTGAACACTGTCAAACCCACTTCAACATGCGTGGAATACTCGTTAGAAATTCTCACGAGATTATCTAGAGACTCTCTAGAAAACGCTGAAACTTTATTCAACACCGATGGCCTGATGCAGTGTATTTTCACAGATTATCTTCCAAAGTTTATTTCTACCACAACGGTGCCCAAAGCTGATACGGATCATCACAAACTCATTCTGAACTCTTTAAAATTAATACGGATCTTGGTGTCGCAGTCGAAAAAAATTGCTGATCAGTGTTATTCTCAATTCAAGATAATAGATTGTCTTTTAAATTATATCGGTAACACAATTGCGGAAAATATCCTCATGTTAAAAATACAAATAGAAAGTTTATATCTTTGGGCCTCTCTGTTGACTTACGGCGTCGGACTCAACGAGCTTGTGGATCTTAAATGTGTACTATTGAAGGTGTTGGATAACCACGTGCGAGGAACGGATATTACTATATCGTTTCCTGTAATAATGCATTCTCACGCAGCTGCTGTGATAACCTTACTAACAAACGCGAGGTTAGCCGCTGCGCAGATATCCATGTCTCTCAATTTTGACCTAATCAGTGATTTTCACCATCTAGTGATTACGGGAGCGCAAAAATGGACATCTCAAATCAGCACTTTGAAGAGCTTCACATCCGGTCACCTCAAGTCAATATCTGCATTGTTCATATACTTTAATGTCACTCTTCAGTTGGACTATGAAAAAATACAAAGCAGCATTGATGTTTTGAATACTTCTATACATAAGATGATCAAGTCAGAAGGATTTTTAAAGGTTACTTCTAACGTGGTTGATTGTTCAAATCTTCTGTCAACAAGCAATGTATCCAAAGATCGCAAAGAATCTAATCTTCCATGTCTCAACAGCTCCGTAATTAGCGGTTCCCACAATTTACTGCCTACGTTGACAGCCTCATCGCCGATACCGTTTATTTCATCTCTTTCAAAATATATTTACATGTCTAAAAATAAACAACTCGCTCTAGACTTTATCCAGCATAGAAATATATTTAATTACATTAAAAAAATAAGTCGTTCAGAACAATTAAGTTTATCCGATAACTGGTTTTCAAAAATAGAATTGGATATTCTGTCCAACTGCGTTTGTTTCTCGGCAAATCTTGAGTTTTCGGACGTTGAAAAAGAATTACTTTACAATTTCGCTTTCAAGCTCACATATATATTGAGTCCGGAATATAGAAGCCAACTTGAATTCATTCTGAGACATATAGTTTTCAATAAGTCGTGGTTTACAACTGACCGTCTTTTGAGGAACTTAAATATATCGGAAACAGATAATCTTTTAAATCATCTTGATTCTATTTTTCAATGTTACGCCGGTGTTTTGAAACTTAATTGTAACAATGAAACGTCTTCTTTGACGGTTTCAAATTGGGACCAAAAGGTCCTACCGAGAGACTGGATGTTTTTGCCGATTCTCGGGCTATACACAAAAAGTCAAGATCCGGAAGATTCTAAAATTCCGAAATGTCTTTTAAAGACCAAGGAAGAATTGGTTAAAAACATTGTCATTTGTTCTTTAGAATGGATATTAGTTTCGGAACTATATTTCCCTGAAATAACAAATGAAATCGGACTCACCGATAGGTTCTGCCGATTGTCTTGTGTTTTTCTATGTGATAATTCGTTGTTTTTAGACGAAACTGTCAGACCTCTACTAAACAAATGCATGACGATTATTTTTGAAATTGAAAACAATAGCTCCGCACAGAATAAACTCAATTTTGACCAAAGCTTGTTAGGTATCAACAATTTCCAAGATTTATACACGCAGCTAGTTGACCAATTCCAAGCGGTCAGCTACGGAGATCCGACTTTTTCCGCGTGCGTCTTGGTCCCTTTGGCTCAGCGGCACAACATCAAGTGGAAGAAGTTAGTGTGGTCCGAGTATGCGGCGTGCTTGAGGGCGCTCGATTGCCCCGAGGAGTCGCTGTGCTACAAGTTGGAAGAGTATTTCCGTCCTGCCGAGCTGGATTTCTCTCTGCTCAAGTGCTACCACCGAGCGTTGGTGAGCAACCTCGTCAGGCCCGGAACAATCGCGTATAATATTGCGCAAAAACACGTCGAGTTTGCGCAGACTAGACAGAGAGCTAATAAAATGGCGGCAAATAATTGAGTGGGCAGAATCTTAACACTTTTTTGAATCTTTTGAATCTATTAACTTCCCTATGTTCGGATTTTATTTAAAAATGTTATATGTATAAGGTTGTTACGCGTATTTTATGTAATGCGCATGTTCAAAATGACAGAATTACCAATAAATATGTGCAAAACATTGAGACATTTCATTTTCAACCCAATTTGACGACTTCAAAGCACATTTCTTGTGCATTGCAATTTCGATTCGCATATTTTTGAATAATATAAGAAAATTAATAACAGACTGCGATATCTGGGGCAGATATCGATTGTATTTATGTCAATTGACGTGTTTACATCAAGAGGTCTAAATTGCAAAACAATTGGCGGTATTTTTTTGAATTTGGAACCATGCCACGCGAATAAACGAATCACAAAAGGCGAACAAAAATCTTAATTTTAGAATTCCCCTCAGAGGCGGTAACCCCGTCGCCCAGTGCGCAGTCGCGGTCCGCGACGAAATATAACGCGTACCGAGCCAGTGTTGCGAACGGCGGAGCGAACGACCACCGCACAAAAAGGTTTACAACACATCTATTGCATGGATACACAAGTCTAATACGATGATTGAAAGTTTCGAGCGAGGCGTTGAATTTGTTGTCTCTTTTGCGCGATAATTTCACCGCGCCGACGTACCCGACCGCTCTTGCCTTGATACGAAAAGTGAGGTTAGAAAACTCGCCGATACACGTAGCGAGACGTCAGATCTACAATTAACTTTATTTATACACTGTTTTGAGTTATTAGACATATTGAAATCATGGGCGATGAAGAACAAACGAAATTATGTACCAATTGGCAAGTATTGTTATTTTTTCCCTTCGTTTGCTCTAAAATTCGGTGATAAATTTCACGAAAAATTTTCAATTCGACCGTCACGACAGTTGTTTATTTTTGAGTGTTTTTTTAAAATGTTGTTGTATTTGTTTTGTGTTATTTTAATTATCTGTATTTATATCACGCGCGTTTTATAAATTTACCGCAGAATGTCAAACGGATGGAAGCTGTTTTGCGCGTCCGACTCGATCCCAGATGGACACTGTTGATCCTCGCGACTGGAGATTATTTAACGTACACCGCAGATGCTGCAATGAATCTCGCAAATGTGATTTTATGTGATTTATCGCATTTACAGCAAATGTGTTATTCCGTAATAATTCCGTCCCAAAAAACATGTAGGTATACGGAATCATTCTCGGTGCTATTACGTATGTCACGAGCGGTTTTGTTATTTCGATAACAATTTGCCATCAAATTTGTGTTGTAACTCGACCTTCAAAGTTGGCATTAAAATGTTTTGGCATGTCGAAACGTTTTTTTTTTTTGTTTATTTCATTTCATAATTGAAAAATTTCAGTCTCAGACCTCCTTTGTTTATTCTTAAAATAAAGATGACGTATTGTGATTTACCATTGTGACATGTGTACAAATAATAGCTTCGCTTCATTCATGTTCGTAACCTCCGCAAGTCATCCCGCAGCTGACCGCAGGGTCTCTTCAGCCAGATGATATGCTCATCCAGGTCTTCAAGTTGTGTCGAGGATAATTTCCTTTTTAGCCAAGATAACATATATCTACCTACACCACCAGCTCTGCAACCTTCCATCCTCCTCTGCATGATGACTTGTAAAATATCATATTTTTCATTGTGGATAATGTGTTCAAAATATGCAGCTTTCTTTGATAGTTGTTATTAGTTCTATAGACTTATTTATGCATCTTGAAACGTCTTCATTAGTAATGTGCACATTGTAGCACACAAATAATAGTTTAGGAATTAAGGTATGCGTGTTGAAGTTATTCAAATTATGATTGACTCGAGATTGTGTCAGAAGGTTATGACGACGCTGTGAGACGGAAGCTCCTAACCTCTACTTGTCTCACACGCGTCGGTCGTGTGTCGCAGTGTAGTGTCTGTCGTAACTAGAGCAGGGTATATAAATGAAAGAGCACTTATAAGGTTTTATTTATTGAGGTGATGAATTAATACAATTGAATGCGCACGGTTGAACTTTGGAGATGCAGTCGAATGACGTTGTTGGTTATACGACGGCCTGCGGAGGAGTGATGTTTATTGCTCGAACGGTATCCGTCTCTGGTGCTTGTTTATTTGCACCATTTGCATGTTCATGTCATCGGCCATGTCTACGGGCACGTGTAGTCACCACAATAGCATTGGTCCTTAAAATTGCACAAAAGATTATCGAGGCGCACACTGGGATCCAAAATTAGAGAGAACATTGATAATGTGTCTGAAAAATTGGAAAAATCTTTTGTAGACAGTTGGATTTGTTGCAGAATTGAGGTATTTGTGTGTCACGCTGTCTATATGATATGTGACATACTTCTCTGGCAGTAGGGTTTCTGAAAACCCGTCGTCGATTCCGGGTCCAATATTTTAGAAACCCGGCGGGTGCGGGTCGGGTTCTTGTCCAAGATCATTATATTGAAACAATCCGAATTTTACATTTTTAAATGATTTATTATTACATAAAGTTTACAAGTTATTTTATTTGACTAGCTCTAATATAATAATAATTAAAAAACGTATCCCCCGATGCCGTTCTAAGTTTGGTGCAAAAATTTGTAGACACCGAGAATGTTCTTTCGTCATCCGTTGAAGTAGGTTTCACTGTGTGTAGCGCGTCATAGAGCCTCTCAAGATAAATGGTTTGCTTTTTGGTGTTTTTGAAAAGTAAAAACTCCTAATTTCCGAAATCATCAGGTTTATCTGCATTTTTCACAATTAAATTTAACTACTCTTCCTCCATTGTTAATACTGTTTCATCTCCGTCGATTAATATTGGTTCTTGCAAACTGTCTAAGAAATTGACTTCCGAGACCGAATTTCGGAAAAAGTTTATTCATCAGCTGTGTAGCTAAATAAACCTTGTTTTAATGGAACAACATTTGGGATTTTAAGTAACTTGAACAAATCGATCAAATTTTA
The DNA here is from genome assembly GCA_031772225.1 of Eubasilissa splendida. NCBI lineage: Eukaryota > Metazoa > Arthropoda > Insecta > Trichoptera > Phryganeidae > Eubasilissa > Eubasilissa splendida. The sequence goes on along the minus strand of CM062873.1, from coordinate 6,626 downwards.
AAACTTGAAATTCTAGGTACCTGAACCTGGGGGTTTAGAACCCAGGTCCCGGATCCTATCCCCCTATCTAGCAGTACATTTCGAAGCCGTTTATATTTTTACGCTTCTAAAATAAACAATTGTATTGATAAGACACAGGCTGTAATGCACCTTTTCAAGTCTCTGTCCTGGGTCGCCCTCACAGCTGAGCAATCCACCATTGTGACACTTTTCCACGTCTTTTTTGCCATAATGCTGAACTGAGAGTACTTGCCGTGGTCGAATTTGTTGCAAGATTGAGGCACTCGTGCGTCTTGGTAACTCCTACTGATAAGTCTTTCTCCTACTTCTTTCGATTTTCAATGTGTCCTTAATTTTGGTTCACAATAAATATATTGCGTAATTACTGACCAATTGGCTAGTTTTTGTATAATGTATCAAATTGATTTGTCTATTACATCACGAAGATGGGTTCACTCAATGTCAATCTTCAATTAAGATAATTTATAGGTTATGGTTATTTAAAAATAGCTTTACAAATCAATCCCAATAAATATACATAGTTTATTTTTTGTTGAAATGTTTACTACCACTTTAAAATGCATCAAATACAGTAGAACCTCCATTATCCGGACGTCGATTATCCGTGTTTAAATTAAATGTTTACCGGCAAAATATCTTCCGCAAAATGTTACGTCTGTAATACAACCGATGGATCAGGATGTAAAAGAAACATTAAAGCGCTTGTATCAAAAACAATTTGCAGATGAAAACAATGAAGTCGTCAATTTTCACAAGAAAATTAATTTAAAGAACTGTCGCTACATGACAGCGGAAATTTGGAAATTTGTAAATGCGTCAACATTGAAAAAATGTTGAAAAGATCATTTACCGACGTTGTTGCATCAAATGTAAAGAGTTGTACGAAACATCACAGATGTTGTAAAACAAAATTTGTGATGTAAATGTCGGCCAATAGTGAATAATGAGGAAATAATTGAGACAGTTGCAGAAGAATAAGATCAAGAAGACAAGGTGGATATTGCTGAGGTCGGAGTATCGGTCCTACACATTCTGAAGTATTTCTTCATTGCTTAGATGTTGTTATGAGATTGTTTTAGAGACAATTTATGTGACTCAAAAGTATTTGTGATTTAGCAGCCTCGAAAATGACATCTAGTTTTAAACAAAAAATCTTTAATTGAATTTCTCAAAAAACTACATTTTTTTAGGCATATGTAGCAGCGCCTAATTCTAAAACCCCCTGAATGGATTTCAGATAATTTTGAGTTAAATATGCAGAACACATTGTTTCTCGCAAAAACCTCTTAAATCCATTGATTTCCATGTTAAAAATCAAGGTAGTTCCAAAATACCCTAAAGCAGACAGAGTATAAGTTGCTATTCCCCCTAAAATTAAATCAGCCAATCACAACGCTTGTTAATGATCACGTGATCTAAAATCCAGTATGGCCGCCAGAACGATATATACAGAAAAAAAATGTGCATTACAGAATAGTGATAGTAAAATCGTTATTTAAACCGTGATTGTAACGATGATTGATAATTGATTAACTTAATTCTTCAAGCAATGACTGGTACACTAAACAGTAAAACCCCAACAGTTAAATCTCAGTTACCAATCAGTGGCATAATCACAGTCACGTAACGGTTTACCATCACTGTTACAGAATTATCTCTTTAAAAAATGTTGATGTAAAAACAAACATTTTGCTTTCAAAATATACGTTTTCATCCATAAGTCAAAAACATTTAAAGTTTTAGGTGGTTTTGGAGTTAGGCGCTACATATATATTATGTACAAACGTGTAATGTAAATATTATTTTTTTTCTCTTAGTCATACAGATTTTTCGTTATCCAAACCATGTTAATTAATCACCAATTATTCGGATAATGGAGGTTCTACTGTACATGCAAAATATATGTTCTCTGTACAATCCTATAACCCTTTGTCGATCTAAACTAAATTTTGCATCGATACACTTTAGGACCCTGCGTTAAACATGGGCACCCTCCCCCTTCCCGATGTAAATGTGTATTATTTTGAACACTGTCTATTGTACATTTTGCTCGGTAGCATTCTAGGACTCTGAGGTAACTACGGACACCGCAAATTTTAAAACAAAATAATGTTGGAGGAACTTGCGAGATAATAGCGGTGCTGATCCTTTAAAAAATCACAAATTATTAAAATGTACGATTCATTTTCGTAAAAATGTATCCTCAAGGGGATCTTGAGGATACATTTTGAATTATATGCGCAACTACCTCTTCTTCATAATTGTGAGCACACCAGTACCTCGCTATACAGCTTTTAACAACCTTTTGAAATTATAGCTCAATTTCAATTTGCGGCCCAAAATTTTTCGATATACAATCAAAAAATATGTCGAATATACTTTCAGCGCTTTTTTTTTTATTTTGAACAAAGAATAAACGTCCCACTTCAGACTGATCACGATGAAGAAGCCACCATAGAGCAGGGCAAAATGTCAAAACATTTAGATCATTTTTTCAACTAGAACCGACGTTATGCGATTCTTCATATTTCTCTATTGGCTCCGATTAGAACCTAGATGCTATGTGTTCTCAATATTATTTTATGGAATGGAAGCGTGGACACTTACCCAAGAAATGATTAGGCGATGAGACCTACAGAAGATGCTTAAAATAAGTTGGATGGATAGTTACAAATGAAGATGTTACGGTTTGGATGAATAAAGGAATGTGGCGAGACATCCAGAGAAGTATGAGAACTTGCACAACATAATGTAAGGAAAGATTGCTGGAAGTCGGAGAACATCGTGGCTGAAGAACCTGAGGCAACGGTTTGGCCGGCCTACTGTAGAGCTGCACCGGGCCGCACTCAATACAAAGGCACGAGAAGAAACAACGTTATATTTTATATTTTTGTCTTAATTATAATACATAATATGTAATAGAAAATAGTTATGGCTACATTGTTATTGTGACTGATTGTATTCGATTGTAACAACTAATTATTTGTAATTCTTGGAGCAACGACTGGTACACTAGAAAGTAAACCTCCAACAGTTACATCTTAAACCAATTATAGATATCTCATAGAGGCGAAGCTATTTATATTATATGGGAAGTATAGGTGTATTACAGGGCTTACGACCTGTCTTCGGCTGGCTTAAGTAACACTTTACGCAATATAACGTTCACCATTCCACCCATTAATCAATCTCTACGTTACTATGTAGAAACACTTTGAGTATTAGATACAACTACGCTATCGCCATCTATGGTCTACATTTAATATTCATTTCATTGATTAATGGGTGGAATGGTGAACGTTACATTGTGTAAAGTGATCACTTCCATAACTTCTATATCTATAATGAATAACCCATAACTTCTATATCTTCCCATTTAATGTAATATAAAATTGGCTTCCTCTCTATGAGATATCTACAATTTGTTTAATAGCAATGCCTTTGTTAGTAAAAATCCAGTAATTCTGTGTTCTTGGACATATTCAAATATTGTTAAGTTAAATCTTAATTACATCAGTCACATAACAGTTTACCATAACTAATAGAAAAATCATTTTTAAGGAAATTAAATAGTAAAACATGCCTTTTCATCTAAAAACTTTGTAATTTTCTTATTTTTCTTCAAACTTGGAAAAGATCCTATGGAACTGTATAATAGGTTTGTATCAAAATAAATGATTTGTAATATAACATTTTGCTTTACGGTCAACATTCCCGGATCGTATCGAGACCGCGAACCGATGTATCGGTGTATATTACATTTGTTTTATATATTTATTTTTAAATGATACATTATGCTGTCTTATCTGCAAAACAATTTGATTACCTTTCCGACAGGAAATGTGGTTAAGAATTAAGTACATACAACATTATACATTGGTTTTAATCCTTAGCCGGACAAAATTTTCTTCAAATGTCCAATGGCAGCGTAGCTGTCTCGCCGACCCAACGGACTTTACAAACATCCCTCAAAGTCATTAAGTTGAAGGTAATTATTTTAAAAATAAAATGGTTGATATTGTATCAGTCTCATATAATTCAAAATAACTTTTTAATCCATGTAATTGTCATGATTTTAAATTTAGTATGATCTTGTTGCAATCATCCATTAACCCTGCGCGACAACCATAAAACACCGCTGCACTGAATAGTGTATCTTAGACAATCCATTACGGACCGCGTACCGCATAACCTCGACTTTGATAATGTTTTGTTTAAACGAAACCGCTTAGTCACTCTTCATACTTATTTTGCTGCACATTGTCTTGTGTTAATCATTTAAAAAAATCATTTTAACGATCAACTTTAGTTGAAATAAAATTAATAGGATATGTTTTTCTGATTCGCCCCACCCCACCTCGATTACAGATCATTTTGTTTTGTTTTTAGTCTCTTCAAAACGCCACACACGCAATTTTATTTCAAGTTCCACAGGTGTTCTTTTATTTTGTCGGTTAGATCTGTAACGTTGTTCTTATACTGGGTGGTAGCATACCCAGTGAACATATTAAAAATGAGTTTAAAATGTTCAAGCTGTAAGTGCAGTGCAATTATTTTGACTAATCGAAATATTTTATTGAATACAAAAAATATAAAGTCATTGAACATTGAGCGGCCACTGGTTTTTGTTAGATGATTTAGGGCCTAAATAATCTGTCTATTTCGAAGTACGTAGACTTAACGCGTTGGCTGCGTTTCTTTTATTATTGTTCAAGCACACATCCGCCACAAAAACAACAGGTCGTGGGGGGATGATGACGACATACTGACACGAATAAACATGTATGGAAATGGTCCGCACATGGGCTTGGCGGCACCTAGAAAGACAACGTAATAACGCCCGTGAGCTTATTATAATTTTGTAGAAATCTCATAAAATTAGATTATCCGTAACAGTACAGAATTCCTTGAACACTTTCGACTCGTTATTTAGTCAACTATCCACCGATAAAATATTGTGAACTATATCTATTACATCCTGTATATCACACTCTCATCCGTGAATCTCTAATAAAACATTACAAATTTTTTTAATACAGTACCGTGTCATATTTAATCTGGGAAGCTTCCGAAAAAACATACTCTGCTTTAAAAACGTTTATTAACTTAGAAATGTTATCTTACCATTATTCCAAATCATTACCAAAACTACACTATTCAGTCACAATAATCATCAAGAAGTTCTCTCGTGTAACGCTGCAGACACCTGAACTCTTTGGCCGATGTTCCGGAACCCGGAAGTCTAAATAAGTAAATTATACAATGTGTTCATTGCATAATAACAAAAAATGTAGAATGCAATCACAGGTAGTGAGTATAATCCCAAAAGCCAGCCTTATGATACTTATCATTGTGTCAGCTATTGCCAATACACTCCTAGATGAAGGGCTCCGCGTGACTCTGCCACTCTTTTTGGTCCTTTGCACTGATGGTCTAGTCATTTTTTGTCTTGTGGATACTCAAGAATGTTTTCATTCTCGTTCTCATCGCTTTATCTTAGGAGCGTCAGAGATACATAATTTCGACAAGGCGTCTATTTCAATACCTAATTTTAAATACTAATTAAATGTATTAATTAGAAAGATATATATATATATAAAATCAATTTTATCGAGAAATATTATTGTCGCGCTACCGGAATTCGAACCTGGATCTCTTTACAATCCGGCGAAGGTGCATTATCCAACAGTGTGTTACACTTTTCAAATTAATACATCTATCGTTCCATTATATTCAATTAATCGTTTCGATCTTTCTAATTTATACATTTAATTAGTATTTAAAACATCACAGACCGTCTGTTCTAAATAATTCCAACTTCACAATAAGAATGTGTTCTCCTTAACAATACCTAATTTGTCTTCATACAGTCTTTGTTGCTATTTTCTCCAACTTGATCTAGGGTGACTCACCGTCCGCCTTCCCTCCGGAATTGTCAAGAAGATACTACTTGCAGTCGTTAAATGTATCTAAACCAGTGAAAATCTTTACATATGTAAAAGTATGTATTCCATCTCATTATATTAATGATATAATTGCTACTGAGATAGCTAATTCTATCATTCAAAAATATGACCCGTTCATTACCATCAAACTTACTTACATCAATTGACAGCTTTCACCTTGGTCTGATTATTGCACATGTCATAAGTCAAACAATGTCAAAACAATTTTTAAAGTTTAGTAACGGAACTATTGTTTGTCATCGGATCTTAATTATTATTTTTTATTAATGGGTAGAACTTCATACACTTGTAAGATGGAATCAACACTTGTAAGAATCGCTGATACGGGGAATAATGGAATCGGTCCCGTCAAAAAGAGTCATTCTACAATCAAAATGAGTTTATAAAATTGAGGTAAACTTTTGTGTATTACAAAATAAAAAGTTTAAATTTTAATAAATAACTAAACTATAATTTTTGTTTAAATTTCTGTATTTCTTGTGCATTTGATTATCCACTAATGTCAACATTCAAAGAACTCTTTCACAGCTAGAAAAAACATAATTAAGGTGTAACAGACCTAGTCCACAATATTTTATGGGCGGATACCTGACTAAATTCTGCACCGTTACGGAAATAATTTTTACAAAATCGTGTTAA